>CM050165.1:414436133-414476133 GCA_027410445.1 Discoglossus pictus | reverse complement strand
ATAATCCAGGAAACTTTCATAAACTATTAATCTTAAAGAGCATTGGAAATATATTTATATATACATTGTATTAGCATTTCTACTGTAAGTCTACTTGAGCTAATACAGTAGCGATCAAGCAGCAGCTTCTGATTGGATAACAACATCACAAACACATTTCAAAATATACAAGTGGGCTGCCCATAGCAGACAAAATGCAAGTCATTTTAATTATTAAATTGACTAACGATTATGTTCAGTCCTGGGAATTTCTAGGATTATGTGAAAGTTCTCAGTTGGTAATTTGTTATCTATAGACTAAAATGAGACAGAACCCAATTAACACACCCGCCAAAAAAGGTATATACCTTAAAAAGGTATATAGAATTTTCATGTATTATTAATGCATCTAATAGAGGAGAATCAGTAGTGTATGCAAACATTAATAATCTTACCCTAAAGTTTGCAAATTTCTTCAAATTTCTGGCAGTGGATTTTGAGAAAGTAAGCCCCTGAAAACCAAGGCTAAATTAGAATATTATTATTTATAATTCGCTGTGGCCAATCAGAGGCAGCTATAACATTGTAGAAAAGTATGGGATTGTCTCTGCAGCAAAGAATCATGGGATTTGTAGTTTTTTGTTCCCACCACACACCTCCCTCCTCCCTGGAATGAAGCAGATGATCTAGATGTCTGCACTGTGCTGCTACCCATTTGATGGTTAGTATGGGGTTAAAAAAAACATACTTGAATGCAGTTTTTTCTATTTACTTTGAGGTACCTATGTAGGCACCTCTGGGGCATCATGGGATGTGTAGTCTTTTTTCCCCATCACACACCTTCTCCATTCTCTCTTGAATGAGGCAACTGCTCTGGATCTCTGGATTAAGAAACATACCCAAATGCAGTGTTTCTATTGGTAGGTACCATGTGCCTATGTAGGCAGCTCTGGGGGTGTGGAAATATAATAAATCTGTATGTGCATAGAATGACTCAATGTAATTTATGTTTTTGATATACGCAGCAGGTCTTGGATTAGAAAAAGGTAAAAACAGGGTAACTTCCATATACATTTATTCTACATTATTATTACGTTACTGGTCACTGATAACCACAACAACCGCGGAGCGAATCCTGCGCACGTCTTTCATATCATCTGAAACTAATATCTTAATGACATGTCATATGAGGAGGAATTATCGGGGATACAGCTGTATTTATATGTAATGCTTCTTCGCACTGACGCAAGCCGAGTAAACACGATGCACGGCACTAAGATCCTATAAACCAAATGGATGCCATATGACAAGGACTCTTCATGGGAGCTGAAAGCATCGATCTCCCACTCACTATAATAACATTTACTTTCTTACTGCTACAGTGAAAAATATACTGAAAATGAAAAAAATAGACAGTGAGTAACACACAGGTTACTCTGTGTCATAGCAATAACCAATACTAGTGTAGAAAAAATAAATAAATCAGCAAAAATGCACTGTTTTGGGAAGGAAATATTATGATAGGCTTCACTATATCATAACTATTTAAAATTCTTTCCAAAATAAGTATATTTTAAATATAGGACTACTGGGGATGTTTAAAGGGTTATGGAAGGTTTCTAGATTGCACTAGATATATAATATACCTTAATAAAAGTGTATCTATTTACTTTTATGTACTTTAGATTATTAAGAAGTGCTTATAAGCTCTGTATTTACTGTCTAAAATCAAACAAATAGTGCCTGTTTGGGTCTGCCCACTGTAGCTCATGCTGTACTGTGGCTCATACTAACCAGTCATGGACCATCTTTCTGCAACATGCTATTGAGACATGACCCTGATAGGCTAGGACACTACATTGCACATCCAGCCCTACAAAGTCTGTGTCTGCATACACTGAAGTGGGCAGACCCACACATGGACTATTTGTTTTATTTTAGGTAGTAAAAAAAAAAAAGTATTTCCTAATGTATATATAAAAGTCAATGGTTACTTTGACAAGGTATAGTTTCCCACTGGCTCTGTGCCCTTTTTTCTTGCACATTTGATGGAGGAACACCAATAGAGGAGGCTTTAAATACTTTTTAATATGTTGACGTGTTACAAATAAACAATAATATATTATGGACAGTTATAAAGAAACTTAATCAAAAGAAATTAACAGGCCTAGTTTCTGCTGGATCACTAAGTTTTCTTTTAGTTACAGATCATCCATGTAGCTAACTTTGGATGGAGCAAAAACAAAATATTCAGTCCAATCCTGCAGCCCACTAACCAACCAATCCCATCACTCAGCTCCTGTGTTTTAAAGGCAGTGTACACCTGAGCGAATCACACTCCTCCATGAGTTAACTCTTTCACCTCCTGTGCAAAAGAGAGGTTAGCAATGTCACAATACATAGGTATATTATATACAATAGTAGAATCCAGAAACCTTCCATATCCCTTTAAACCAGTCATTTAATTGAATATTTCAAATCAATCAATCCAGTTTACAGCTAAATGCCGATCTGCAACTACTGTAACACTGCATGCTCCCTCATTACTCAATACTCACAACTACCTCAGTTATTATCACTCTGTGCACCACAATATAAAGTTCCTCTTCTATTGACTCCGACACCTAACTAAAAATGTCTTAGATTACAAAGAACTTCTTGGTGTAAATCTTAGATAACCAACATCAACATCACAGACCAGCAAGAAGGCACAAGGAGAAGAAATATTCTTTGTTCTCCACACACTGTTCTTGCAGAAAATAATTATAAATGATTGAGCCTGAAAATACTACGTACAAACTAACAAGGTGCTGTATACATTATTCAAAGGCCATTGACTGCATTGGCGAGACGAGCAGCAGCCTAACACAAAGCACTATGATCTAATGAGAGCACATTTCCTGGGAGCACGTGGTTATAACAATGGAAGAGATCATCGTAATTTGCTCATTACCCCGGGGGCTTCAATTACCTAAGAAGTGAGTGAGGGGATTGCAAGCTCAGTACATGATGCGGTTGCTGGTCCTTTATAGCACAGATAATTGTTACAGTGGGAAGCAGAATCTCGTAGTGAAGGGCTGTGCTAAGGACCAAAGGAGTTCAGAATTAACTCAGCATAGGTGGCCTTGTTTAAAAATAGCACATAATTAGATTAGGATTTTTTGTTATTACTAATAATACTATAATTATTAATAATTGTATTATTAATATTAATAATTATGAATATTAATACAACTAGTATTAACCTCCAACACTATATACAAAGGGAAAATACAGTGAATGCGTGACATATGAGACACCATTACACTTAATGAGATATGGAAGAATTCTGGATTTTATTAGGAATATAATATACCTATGTATGACTTTACTTTTAACTATAATGGTACAGATATGAGGTCAGAGACGCTCAATTTCAGAGCGAAGAAATACAAAAGGTTTGCTCTGTAGGCGTAATAACCCACTCAGAGAGCGGCACTCTAATATATTGTTCGCTCTCAGTTTGAGTGCAAGTTAAAAGGATATATAAGGTTACAGGATTTACTAGGTATATAATATACCTATGTATCGATTTACTTTACGTACTTTATTTTATTAGGAAGTGCTTAAAACATGTTTTTCTGCCTAAAATAAAAAAAAAATATTTCCTATTTGGGTCTGCCCTCAGCAGTGTATGCAGACACAGACTCTGTAGGGCTGGATGTGCAGTGTAGTGTCCTAGCCTATCAGGGAATATTTCTCACAAAACATGCTCTAACATACTGCTGAGACGTGGTCCATGAAAGGCTACTGCATAGCCAGCCCTACAGAGTCTGTGTCTGCCCATTGCAGCGTATCCATACAGGCTGTTTTTAATAAAATAAAGTATATAAAAATAAATACATACATAGGTATATTATATGTGCTCAATCTAAGAATGAATATCCTAAAAGAGCGCAGCGCTCTGGTCGGGTTATTACGCCTACAGAATAAACCTTTTATGTTTTCTATATTCTCAGATTGAGCACCTCTGACCTCATATCTCCTCCATTACAGATATAGGAAGACTAGAGAGGTCCCAAGAGCAGGGGGTGAAGGGCTAAGTCTCTCAGGGGGGTGAGATCTCCTCACAGGCCTACAAGGGGGAGCAGCAACCCCTCAGAAGTTTGAGGTGAAATCACAGGGGTAATAGCATTTGTTCTATCACATATAATAGTTGTCAAACTACGAGATGTTGTCACGTTTTGCAAGGTGCGTACAACTTCTCTCATCGATTGCGAGCAGTTAACGTGTAGGACTTAGCCGATGAGCGCCAAAGGCGCTCATCGATGCAAGGTGAGCCGTTAAACCGTAGCACTTAGCCAATGCGAGCCTCGCAAAGTGAGGCGAGCCGTTAAAATATGGGACATTAGCGGCCTAACAAAAAACCCGAAAAACACACTAAATACACCCAAAAAATTACAAAAACATCACAGACAGCATGTGGCAACAGTCATCTGTCAGTGAGGTGGAATGTGAATTTAACTCGATTTAGACGCTTTTCGCCACTCGAAAATCACCTAAGAGAGGGAAAAAATGGCCGCCGAAAAATATGAAAACAAGGCTACACGACCCCGGACCGCGCAAAACACTGCAAAACGCGTAGCACTTTACACATCACACTACGACCTACAAGATACACTATTACAAAAGCCGGAAAATACTCACGAGACGCGTACCACATTAATAACATTACGACTATACAATGCAAGCCTCGCAATGAGCGTCAAAGGTCCTCACAGTACAAAACGGTTTCAATTATGTCTCAAACAGCATTCCTATGGCTTCGAAATGCTATTTCCCCGTCATTTTTGACGGGCAAGTCGATAGTCAGGTAATGATGAAAGCAATAAGGGCCCAAGCCGTAAAGCGTCATATCTCAATTGGGAGCCAAGCTGATGAAGCATTGGAGAAGCCATGAGATAAAATTATATTGACAGGTGGTTGTTAACTTATTTGATCACCAAATGTAAAGAGAAAGAGAAAAATTCATCTATTTTTTAAATTCTACCTGAAATTAACTCCACTCAATTTCACTACCTGAACCAATCAGAAACACTCATTGCCCTAAACAACATCAAACTGCACCTTCCTTCACTAGGTTCAGACGTGGCTCCCTTTACACATGATCATTCCAAGGGATTGGCTGAGAACGTGCACATAGAGGTATAGATTTAGTGTGGTCACGACATATTATATGCTGTTTTTAAGTTTATATAATAATATTTGCCCAGTTTATGTTCTAGCATGCAGTAAAAATAGGATTTGGACCATTCCTGTTTTGTCAATGCAAGCAGTGGCTCGCTGAGACTTTGTTCATTTTCTTAGGGTTATGGTTAGGGCTAGATTTAGGAGTTAGGGTAGTCAAACTACTATGTTAAGATTATCATGTGCCACTTGTTGTTTAGTCGCTCAGTCGTGTCCGACTCTCCGTGACTCTATGGTCCACAGCACGCCGGGGGCATTTCTCAGTCACTGCCCCTGTGAGCTATATATATTAAGTAGGTTCTCTAAAAAAAAAATTATCATTGAGCTTAGGGTAGAAAACTAAATATTTACAGCCTTATTAATATGCAATTCGGGCAAATTCTAAAGGGCTCTATATAAGCACATAGCTATTTTTTTTACAGAAGTTTTTAGTCAGTGAACTTCTATCCAAAAGCAAGGTCTTCACTAGCTAAAAACTTCTGTAAAAAAAAAAAAATGCCATGTGCTTAAATAGAGCCCTTTAGAATTTGCCGAATTGTAATTTAATAAGGCTGTTAGTGAATACTGTGAAGGGGATTGTGAGTAGTGATTTACATGTAACACGTTTAGATATAAACTCTTGCATGCCCTCAACTCAAAGACTAGGTAATGGGGCCTTTGTGAACAGGCGCTGCAGCCCCATCCTAGGTACTACAAAGCTTAGTGAATCTAGTCTTTAAATCAGAAGGCCTCAAACAAAATACAATATTTCTAAAATAAATTTTCTTTGCAAATTTAGAAACAGATTGTTATATTAGATAAAATTATATTAAGACACTACCGGTCTTATATGGAAAGCGCAGCTTAGTTAATACAGACCCGTAACACAGCATGAGTTGTCTCTATATTTAAAAAAAAAACAAAAAAACTGAAGAACATTGAGATCGACTTCTGTTACGTGAGCGATCGTATAAGAGTTTAGCCCAGGTGACACGTGGGAAGTGTTTATTCACTGTACTTTCCCACTATTTAAAGCTTTCTAATTTTATACAAAAAATCATGAACTTAAATCCAAAACCGGCAATGCCATCGCCTCCAAGAATTATTTGAATAACATTATAAAGGAGTGATCACCAGCGTAATGGTCAGGTATATATAGGCATCTGGAAATGTTATGGCAGAAACAGAAGAGAAATAATTATTATATTGCATGATGTAAAGGTAGGCAAGCAATGCAAGAAGCTGCAGGAAAGGCCAGTGGGATATGTATTGGAAGGGGAATTAGAAAAGGAGAGATACGGACACAACTCTATAGATCCATCTATTAATACTTTAATAGTTTTTGTGCCTGTATTTCCAAAAGGATATTAACAAATTAGGAACAATTCAAAGGAGGGAGAATGATCTAAAAGATAAGGAAACATCATGACCTTCATATGTATAAATGGCAGAAGTAGTGGGATATGGAAGAACCCTCCGACATAAGGATTTAATAATATGTAAGGGGAAAAAGGGGTTCACTGGTGGTAGAGTGGTTAGGATTTGGTGCTTTCACTGCTGTGACCTGGGTTTGATTCTAGTCATGAAACCAAGAGGTCACACAGCCCTGAAGCCATACAGGGTTGGGCCTGGTCAGTACTTGGATGGGAGACCACCTAGGAATACCAGGAACTGTATGCTGTGGCCCACTAGAGTGGATAAGCATGACCATATACATAAATATGTGCCTGTTGTGTAGCAGTCAATGAGATCACGGAGAGTTGGACACAACAACAACAACAACAACAACAACAACAACAAGGGGAAAAGAAGAAATCATAATTTTAATAAATAGAATAATGAGGTAATAATTAAGTTGGAAGATTTAGTATGAAAATAGTAGGTGCATGGAAAACCCTCCCGGTGGAACTGGTAGGTCAAGAGATATGGATTTTTGGATGTAACTAGGTATATAATATACCTGTGTATCTATTTACTTTTATGTACTTTATTTTATTAATAAGTTCTTATAAGTTCTATTTGTACTGCCTAATTCATACAAATAGTCCCTGTATTGGTCTGCCCACCGTAGTGTATAGAGAATGACTCTGTTGTGCTAGTCTATCAGGGACCACCTCTTAGCAGCATGTTTTCTGAGACATGTCACTGATAGGCTAGGACACTACACTGCATATAGATCCTTACATAGGGCCTCATTCTATTATCGGCCGTAAATCGGCCGCAAGGCTGCGATTCCTTGCGGGGCTCCCGTTACCTTGCAATTCAATTATACGGCGCCGCAAGGCTATCCCCTTACAGCCGGCCGTATATCTTGCAATCGGCCGTAAGCTCAGAAATCTTTAAATGCAAAAATAAATTCAAGACGGCACTGTAAAGCTCTGTAAATGCTAGGGATCATAATGGGGGACATGAGGATTAATAGCAACCCCCTCTCAAGCTTGCACATCAGCCCAAACCCGAGATTACATTAACTGTTTATTTTCCGGCCGCAGCGTGGGCGGGTCTGAGGTGCTCCAAGCCCTCTGGACTTTTTCCATGGATATTTGACATAAATTAAAATAAAAATTATTTATGGATTTGAGCGTAGGGGAATGTTGTGCTATGAATGCTAACACCTACAATCACTTTATAGTCTCATAAGAGTGCAGGATGGCTTTAAGATGTGCTTAATTGTGTGCCTGCGGGACCTTTTTGTTGCAAGTAAACTGCGGCTCGGTTTTAGCCTTGCAGAGAGGTTTCCCGGAGCAATTGAATAGCAACCAGGATTTTCTTACGGCGGAAACTCTTGCGGCCGTTTAAGATCAAAGGCTTTCCTCCGGCGCGTGCGGCCGCAAGGGATAACAAGGCGCCGGCCGCAAGCCTGCCGGAATACCCGGCCGGAAGGGAATAGAATAGGCGAATAGCTTGCGGCCGGTCCTTGTGGTCCCGCATCTCCTACGGCCGATAATAGAATGAGGCCCATAGTCTGTGTCTGCATACAATGCAGTGGACAGACCCATACTGGGACTATTTGTATGATATTAGTAAAAAAACATATTTTAAAAGCTTCTTAATAAAACAAAGTACATAAACTAGTAAATAAATATATAGGTATATGTCATACCTAGTAAAAATCCATATCCCTTTAAGGAATTTAATCATGTCTATGATAAGTATAAGACTATCCTGAGCCAAACTTTTAGGTGAATAAAATGGTTCTTACCTGCCGTCTATATATTTCTGTTTTTGTTTTATGCTAAGGTTTCAGAAATATTAAAAAGGACATTTGAGCCAGAGCAACAATTAGTTCCAGAAAGGTAGATCTTAATGAACTGTCCAAACTAATGCTTTAAAGATGCCAGGATAATATAATCAGTTATAATTAAGGATGAAGCATGCTCTGGAAGGAAGAGGCCGGGCAGTGACAATGACATTGAGGGTTGCAGCTCTCCAACTGAAGAGCGGTTCATTAAAGCTCCCAGTGACTGCACCTACATGAACCTCTTTATAGAGTCACTGTAAATTGGCATCGGGTGCCATATGCAAATGGGGCCAGGCTTGTGGAGTCTTTAGTGCACTTCTCAGTATTTAGTGCAGATCTCTTAGACACAAAGGTCAACTCCATTAGACGCGGTGGTCTGAGCAATGCCAAGAATAAATAAACTGCATTTTGTACATGAATCACTCAGACCTGGATGTTTAGCCATGATAAGGAACTTCCAGGAACTTACGATCTCTTCGGATATATTTATTTCTTTGATCCTGAGGCACACAGTGATAATTAAAGCACTCGCTGAGCCGATTTTATTTCAAAACAAGAACGGATATAGTATTTTTAGATGGCGGATTATTTAGCAATTATTATAAACATGCCTGAGAATATTACAATTAAGCTTAAATTATTAGGTTATGCACTATTTGTGTGTATATATATATATATATATATCAGTAATATAGTTATAAAGCATGTGCACTTTAGAAACTACTTGTACGGATATCCGCACAGGACGCAGTGGAGGTGGGGGAGAAATGGGGAAATAGACACGGGGTAGGTAGGAGAGCGGAAAGAGACACAAGGGAGGGAGAAGGGGTGAAAGACACAGGGGAGGGAGAGGGGGGGAAGAGACAAAGGGGAGGGAGAGGCATGGGGGAAAGAGACACAGGGGACAGGGAGGCAGGGGGTTGAGAGACACAGGGGACAGAGAGGCAGGGGGGAAAGAGACACAGGGGACGGAGAGGCAGGGGGGAAAGAGACACAGGGGAGGGAGAGGGCAGGAAAAAGACACAGGGGAAGGAGGGGGGACAGAGACACATGTGATATTATACCATAATTTATGATGGGTAAACAACTAGCATATATATATATATATATATATATATATATATATATTTATTTTTTAGTTTTTTTTTTTGTTATTATTATTATTTTTTTTAATTTAAGAATAACTTAAAGAACAACTTAATTTTGAGGCGACAGAGTCCCTTTTAAGATGATTTTTACATTTGTAGATGGCTTTCATTTAAAAGGGACATGTGACTCTCACAATTTGATATCTTCATTACCTGATTTGCTAGATCATTACTAGGTGTAGCTGTAATTTGCTTTTGGTGTAAATAAATAGTTTTCTTGCACATAACTGGCATGTGTATTAGTGGTTACAGATTTCTTACACCCCAATGATGCTCAGATAAATAATTCCCAGAACAGTAAAGAGCCGGGTAGATAGATGAGGGAGCATGTTATCTATATACCAACACAGGACCTATCTGTGTTTATCAGCTGTTATCAGCAGTCTCGTCTTCAGCCATTTCTCAGTGTGTCATCCTATATCATACTTACACAAATGCACTTTTAGTATGTTACAGGTTGTATTTGTGACTTGGACTGTAAATGTAAAATACATTATATTCCTGTGGATTATACGATGCTGCCGTGGAAGTGGTTTCAGCATAAATATTGCTGACATAGACTGTGCGCTGAGCAAGATTTATTTCTTTAGTTTATTCTGAACATGGTTCAAGAAACTGTCACTGTATAAGTGTTCAGAAGTATTATATATATATATATATATATATATATATATATATATATATATATATATATATATATATACAGTGGATATAAAAAGTCTACACACCCCTGTTAAAATGTCAGGTTTCTGTGCTGTAAAAAAAATGTGGTTGCATAAGTATGCACACCCTTAAACTAATACTTTGTTGAAGCACCTTTTGATTTTATTACAGCACTCAGTCTTTTTGGGTAGGAGTCTATCAGCATGGCACATTTTGACTTGGCAAAATTTGCCCACGCTTTGCAAAAACACTCCAAATCTGTCAGATTGCGAGGGCATCTCCTGTGCACAGCCCTCTTCAGATCACCCCACAGATGTTCAATAAGATTCAGGTCTGGGCTCTGGCTGGGCAATTCCAAAACTTGAATCTTCTTCTGGTGAAGCCATTCCTTTGTTGATTTGGATGTATGCTTTGGGTCGTTGTCATGCTGAAAGATGAAGTCAGTTTTCATGTTCAGCTTTCTAGCAGAAGCCTGAAGGTTTTGTGCCAATATTGACTGGTAGTTGGAACTGTTCATAATTCCCGCAATCTTAACTAAGGCCCCAGTCCCAGCTTAAAAAAAAACAGCCCCAAAGCATGGTGCTGCCACTACTATGCTTCACTGTGGGTATGGTGTTCTTTTGGTGATGTGCAGTGTTGTTTTTGCGCCAAACATATGTTTTGGAATTATGGCCATAAAGTTCTACTTTGGTTTCATCAGACCATAACACCTTTTCCCACATGCTTTTGGGGGACTTCAGGTGTGTTTTTGCAAAATGTAGCCTGGCTTGGATGTTTTTCTTCATAAGAAAGGGCTTTCGTCTTGCCACTCTAGCCCAGGCATATGAAGAATACGGGAGATTGTTGTCACATGTACCACACAGCCAATACTTGCCAGATATTCCTGCAGCTCCTTTAATGTTGCTGTAGGCCTCTTGGTAGCCTCCCAGACCAGTTTTCTTCTCGTCTTTTCATCAATTTTGGAGGGAGCTCCAGTTCTTGGTAATGTCACTGTTGTACCATATTTTCTCCACTTGATGATGACTGTCTACACTGTGTTCCATGGTATATCTAATGCCTTGGAAATTCTTTTGTACCCTTCTCCTGACTGATACCTTTTAACAATGAGATCCCCCTGATGCTTTGGAAGCGCTCTGTGGACCATGGCTTTTGCTGTGGGATGCGACTAAGAAAATTTCAGGAAAGACCAACTAGAGCAGCTGAACTTTATTTGGGGTTAATCAGAGGCACTTTAAATGATGGCAGGTGTATGCTGACTCCTATTTAACACAATTTGGAATGTGATTGCTTAATTCTGAACACAGCTACATCCCCAGTTATAAGAGGGTGTGCAGACTTATGCAACCACATTATTTCTCTTTCTTGTTTTCTTCCCTCCACCTAAAAGATTTCAGTTTGTTTTTCAATTGAGTTGTACAGTTTATAGGTCACATTAAAAGGTGGAAAAAATTCTGAAATGATTTATCTTTGTCTCATTTTTTTACTTCACAGAAACCTGACATTTTAACAAGGGTGTGTAGACTTTTTATATCCACTGCACAGGATAACATTAATTAAGTAACTTAGTCATAACATTAAAAGGGGTCTAAATAGACCCTTTAATCTCTGGAGATTACACCATTTGTATTAATATAATTAATTGTATATTAAGCTCAAATACGGTGCTCTCCATTCTTCTGTAATGTGTTAATATTATATTTTGCTTTATACTTAACCCCTGTATGGCGCTACAGAATATTTTTGCGTGTGACAAATAAAAGTATAATAAAATATTAATATTACCGCTCTCTTCCAGTGCTACAAAAAATATTGTGGCTCCATAAATAACGTTGAATAACTAATCACAATACTGCCAAGTTTCAGGAGTCAATTAAAAGGAAAGAATTTGAGGTGAATTTTTTTTCCTATGACAATAATCACCAATTTTAACTTTTTTCCCCAATAATTCTCACTTTCCTGCTCGAACATAAGATGTCATCTGAAACGTCTCTGCTGTCAGAAAAGTCTGCGCTGCCTGGCATTGCTGGAGGCAAAGGAGTTATCAGTAGAATATATCAGGACAAATTGATATTATTTGCTTATTAGAGATAACGCTGTGCTGTGTTCTTGGCTCGTTGAGGCTCTCTCTTCATCCTACTGAGGACGCGGTAAATCTCATAGACCTCATTTTGAAAAAAAGGAATCCTATTTATACCCGTGCTCTTGTAACTGTGCAATCAGGATGCCAAACAGCTTGTCAGAAAATGACTGATTGCTATTTCTTGGGAAGCTCTGTCTGGTTAGTATTGTGCACACGTTTCTTTCTATATTTAGCTCTTTAGCTGCTAGAGGTGCGCCAAATAAATTACATTTTCCCCAGTGCCCAGGTGGCATAATCCTAACCCCTTCTGGAAATGAACAGGTCACTGAGAGAAAGTAACCAGATTAGCATCTATTAGACCGAAGAAGTAAAACTGAGATCAGGTCTAATGGGTTCTCAGTCTGATCTCGGTTTTACTACTTCGGTCTAATCGATGCTCAGTCTGATTTGGGGTTTACTGGTTTGGTCCAATAGATGCCTGGTCTGATCTCAGTTTTACTAGTTAGACTAAGAACCTATTAGACCTAACTGGTAAAACTGAGATTAGACTAGGCATCTATTGGGCCAATCCAGTAAACCCAAGATCAGACTGAGCATCTATTCGACTAAACCAATGAAAAACACAGATTAGACTGAGTGGTTATTTGACCAAACTAGTAAAATTCAGATCGAAATGAGAATCTATTAGACCAAACCAGTAAACTCCAGATCAGACTGAGCATCTATTCGACTAAACTAATGAAAAACCCAGATATCTATTTGACCAAACTAGTAAACCCCAGATCAGACTGAGCATCTATTAGACCAAACTAGTAAAACAGAGATCAGACTAGGCATCTATTAAACCAAACCAGTAAACTCCAGATCAGACTGAGCATCTATTAGACCAAACTAATAAAATTCAGATCGAGTTGAGAATCTATTAGACCAAACCAGTAAACCCCAGATAAGACTGAAGATCTATTAGACCAAACTAGTAAAACTGAAATCAGACTAGGCATCTATTGGACCAAACCAATAAATCGCAGATCAGACTGAGCTTCTATTCGACTAAACTAGTGAAAAACCCAGATCAGGCTGAGTGTCTATTTAACCAAACTAGTAAAATTCAGATCGAAATGAGAATCTATTAGGCCAAACTAGTAAAACCCAGATTAGACTGGGCATCTATTAGACCAAACTAGTAAAAATCATATAGAAATGAAAATCTATTAGGCCAAACCAGTAAAACCCAGATCAGACTGAGCATCTATTAGACCAAACTAATAAAATTCACATCGAAATGAGAATATATTAGACCAAACCAGTAAAACCCAGATCAGACTGAGCATCTATTAGACCAAACTAATAAAATTCACATCGAAACGAGAATCTATTAGACCAAACCAGTAAAATCCAGATCATACTGATCATCAATTCAACTGAACTAGTAAAATCGTGATCAATCAAACTAGAAATAACTGTGATCAGACTGATCATCTGTTGGACCAAACTATTAAAACCCAGATGATACTGAGCATCTATTTTACAAAACTAGTCAAACCTGAGATTATAGTAAATACCTTTTCAACAAATGAGTAAAACATAGATCAGACGGAGAATCCATTCAACCAAACTAGTAAAACCCAGATCAGACTGATCATCTTTTCAACACTCATAAAAGCAGAGTTCAAACTGAGCATTTATTAGACCAATCTAGTAAAACTTAGGTTAGACAGAGTATCTATTAAACCAAAGTAGTAAAACTAGATGGACAGAGCATCTATTAGACCGAGTCACAGATCAGACTGCTGGAGTGCACTTTTGACATCATTATTAAAAGGACAAATGTGGTCATATTTTTGGAACTGACTTTTGAAGAACTACACTTGACAATATAGATGTTGTTATAATCTAAAATTAAATAATATGGCCTCTAATTTATTACTTTTTATGTGAAATTATGCGGCTGTGGAATCTACCAGGTAATTAGCCTCCTCACGCCGGAGACTTTAAATACACAAAAAGTATCCGTCTCATAATAAGAATTTGCCAGTGCACTCAGTAGAACTAAGGGAGGCTCATTAGTTTACAATGAAAAAACACACAAGAGAAATTAAAAGACAGCAGTAGGCAAGAAAACAGAATGAAAGCCTGTAGTAAATAATATTTGCATATAAAATGTTAAAAAATGTGTTGTCTATTATTTGTCATGTAAAATACGGTGTAGAAATAAATCTGACCAAAGTGGTCCTTTAAAAGAACATGGAAACGTTTTTTAATCTGTAGGAGGGTACTTGTAAATGTGTTTTCTCAAATAATACTTTTAGAGCACAATAAACAGACTCAAATATTCAACTGCTCTGGGGACTTGTCCCTGTCAGCCAATGAGATGCAATATTGAAATATTTATTTATTCACATCTATATCACTGTTGCTCACAAGCATACTAAAAGGAACCAAGGGGGATGCAAGACACAGTAAATGGGGGAAATTGCAGAATTTCAAAAACATAAAAAATGCTTATAGTAAAATAACTACAAAAAAAGGCAATACTACAGTATGCTCTGTGCATTTCCTATTCGTTTCAAGGAAGTTTAAAGAGGTGTTACTTATTTTTTTCATGCATCAAACAACTTTAATAAATGCGATTTGAAATGCATAAAATGTTCCTTGATATTATTATTCATAAACAGACAAATCCATAAAGCTTTGTTGTGTTATTGACCATTAGATAAAAAGGACAATGCTTTAAAACCTCAAAACTAACAGAAAATGCTTTTCTGAGCCCAGAATATACAGAGGATTGTAGATCACATTGGCAGACAAATATGACTAAGATCTTCATTTTTGAGATGCAACAAAGAAAAAATGTTTTCTACTGCCCTTAGATGAGACATTAATAAAATACAAAAAAAATAAAATAAATAGAATCCGTTCTACACCCAGGCTGCTGACAGAGCATGGCAGATAAGTGTGCCTTTAAAAAAAAAATTGTTGTGCCATGTCATGTAGGAACTTCTTCATACAAGAACTGTAAGATCTTTAAGTTTGGGGCTTGCAAACTTACCAACCCTTAATTTAATGCATTATGCTTTTTTTTGAGAATTCTTATTATATGCCATTCTGCAAATGAATTATCTGAACTATGAATTCTAATTAGCAGCATAAAAAAAAAAAAAAACACAAAAAAACATTAAAAATATTACCAGATTTTACAAAGTCAAAGCATATGTTTATATGCATGACTGTGGATTTATTTTACTTCAGTGGCCATTTAATAACATGGTGGTAGTCTATAAGAATGGGATAGACTTCTTGATTCGGAGCAAGGTCCACTGTTGAACCACCCCTAGCCCATGCATTGTATTGTCATATGCTGAGTGGATCAATATGCAAGTCTCCATCTATAATTGTAATATAATTGTACCCAAATGTCTATAATTTTGTTAATATATTGTTAAAATAGCATTGAAACTGCAGGCATAAAGGGACATGGGATGCAAATTTTGTAAATGGGTCCACAAAGGCTTTGCCCTTTAATCCAAATACCATTTCAAACATGGCTCCTTTTAGGCATATGCCTGCTGTATTACACAGCTTTAAGCAAAGACCAGGATGGATTAAGAACAAGCCAGGAAACCTACCCACAGACAGTACTGTTTTGAGGTTACTGCCTCTCATCAACGATGGGGGTTCTAACTGAATGGCAACATTGGGGGGTCATTGTTTAGGTCACTGCAGGGACAGACAAGCAGACGGTTTATTTTACTTTCTAAAAATACACCCAGTTTATCAATTATTAGTTATTAATTTTAATTTAAAGAACAATATAGAAGAAATGTGACCAGAGTGATCCTTTGCACTAATTATACAGTTCAACATTATTAATACAATTCTAATATGAATAACAGAGAAAGTGAATACAAAGGCAAATGATCATTTATTTAATTATAGCATCAACATCCTCTGAACGTCTGGCTCGCCATGCACGGCACAGACAGTCATGCACCAAAGGTTGTATTCACAGCCGGCAGCAAAGGAATATGAAATATATCTGTATCTAATAATAAAAAAGAAAAGCACAGCGATTAACCTGGAATCGAAAAGGCTCAACCAGCAGAAGGTTTAAAGGAACATTGTGTGCACATTTTCTACGTGGGCTTTTGAATAACTCAACCTCTCTAATTTTTGTTTATGGAAAGTAAAAACTAGTCCAAATACTTGAAAAAGTCCAAATATACATATTTAATGGGTTTCTATGTGTATTTTCAAAGTCTAGGTTTTTACAAACATGAAGTCTAACCAAGATGAAACACGTTGGTGGTTGTATTGGGTTTTATTCTGAATATTTGGACGTTCCGTAAACAACAATGTGGAGGAGCAGGATTGAACAACACTGGTTGAAGCAAGCCCTGACTGAAGGACACAGACCAATTGAGTACCTATATGTGTTGTGCTTATATACACTGATAAATATTTGTTGAATGTGAACTGTTTTTGTGAATACTACATGTTTACAAAGGTTATTGTGTATTCTGATTTCTGTATTTATGTTTCTCCAATCAGAAATGGCACCTGACACCTTAAAGAAGACTTTACTAAACGATGTTTTTCCCTAAAATGCTTAACACATATATATTGTGATATAAGGACCATTGGGTTCCTTGGTGGTCCAGTGGTTTGGATTTGACGCTTTCATCTCTGCAATCTGGTTTTGATTCCAGTCAGGGAACCAGAGGTCACATCACCCTAAAGCCAAGCAGGGTTGGGCCTGGTCAGCACTTGGATGGGAGGCCATCTAGGAATACCAGGAGCTGTATGCTGTGGCCCACTGGAGAACAAACTGGCAACCCACTCCAGTATATCTGCCATGAAAACCCAGTGGATCAGCCTGGCCATGGACATAAAGATGTGTCTGGTATGTTATGGTTACATAGTTACACAGTAATTGAGGTTGAAAAAAATACTCCATCAAGTTCAACTTTTTAAGATCTCCTATGATCTGCAGTATTACAACTAATTATTAATGGTTCATGAGGTCACGGAGAGTCGGATACGACTCAACAACAAAACGACAACAACAATAAGGACGTTTAATTTATGACCCAGAGAATTATATATATATATATATATATATATATATATATATATATATATATATATATATATATATATATTACTGTAGGTTAGATAGTATTCCAAACAGTGCTATTTTTAATACAATTTGGATTCATTTATATTTTTACATTCCATAAATATAAGATCTACAGTGCAGTTCTTTAAAATAATATGTTTTAACCCTTTGGCAGAAAATGTTTGCAATGTATTGCTGGCCCCTCTGCCAGTGAAAGAGTTAATGGGTCTCGGATGGGTAGGTTGGGAGCTCTGCTCTCATTCTGCGCACAAGGCAATCCTGTGTTATTCAAACTAACGTATAAAGGTCACCATTGCTGCGTTTAACACATTGACACCTACAACCACGTAGTGTGGGAGGAAGAAAAATGCAAAACTGTAATAAAGCTTCAGTACGGTGCCTCATAAATAGAATTATCTATAAAATGCATCTATACAGAATCCGAGATCACAGAAATATTGTGAAAAAGAAGAACGTAAAAAGGAAATGTAAACACGTAATTTCTGAGCAGACAATGTGTTGAAACAAATGTATGAAAGATTTAGAAATATTAGTACAAAGATTAGATAAAATGTAGCCACCTGACACAATCCACTCAGGACTTACAGGCTTGTTCATAGGACTTGTTCATAGACATTTTTCATAGATAATTAAACTTAAGCCTCTTAAGAGACTGCATATTAGCAATCCCTTAAATAATGTCATAAACTTTTTAAAAAGATGACTAAATTTCACATCAGAAAGTGCTTTATTTTTATTTGCTAAAAACCCACTTACCTACCACGTCACACACATACCACTAAAAGTCTCGGTTTTGCTTTATTTGACCTAATATTAATATTGCAGCAAAAGGACTACGACTCCCACAATGCTGTGAGTTTGCTTACTAATTGTTGAGTACCAAGAATAGAGTAAAAACAAAGCATAAACACAATAACGAACATCTCAGTATTTTTCAGCAGGTTACTGAAATCTCATGGCACCGTATTGTGTATTCTGATATACAGGAGGAATTAGGAAGACTGGATCTGCATGGGTTAATAGTTTCAATATTCAGAGCAAGCTAGCTCAGCCAGCTGCAAAAGCTGCAGCAAACAGGGACAAAGCTTAAAGGGATATGGATGGTTCTCTATTAAATACCGTATATACTCGAGTATAAGCCGACCCGAGTATAAGCCGAGGCACCTATTTTACCACAAAATACTGGGAAAGCTTAGTGACTCGAGTATATAACGATAGTGGGAAATGTGCTGCCCCCTGAGTCCCGCTTGTGCCCTCTGTGTCCCCCTCTTGTGTCCCCCCCTCCCTCCCCTGTGCCTCTTTCCCCTCCCCCTCCCCTGTGTCTCTTTCCCCCCTCTCCCTCGTGTCTCTTTCCCCCCTCTCCCTCGTGTCTCTTTCCCCCCTCTCCCTCGTGTCTCTTTCCCCCCTCTCCCTCGTGTCTCTTTCCCCCCTCTCCCTCGTGTCTCTTTCCCCCCTCTCCCTCGTGTCTCTTTCCCCCTCTCCCTCGTGTCTCTTTCCCCCCTCTCCCTCGTGTCTCTTTCCCCCTTCTCCCTCGTGTCTCTTTCCCCCCTCTCCCTCGTGTCTCTTTCCCTCCCCCTCCCTTATCACCCTCGTCAACCCCCCGTCCTCATCCTCAACCCCCCATCCTCAATCCCCCTCCTCATCCTCAACCTCCCCCCTCCTCATCCTCAACCCCCCCCCTCCCTCCTCAGGAGAGGGAGAGGGGGGAGGAGACACGGGGTGGAGAGAAAAGGGGGGAAAGAGACACAGGTATAAGCTGAGGGGCCCTTTTCAGCCTTAAAAAAAAGGGCTAAAAAACTTGGCTTATACTTGAGTATATACGGTATTTGTTTGCATATCTAAAAATCATTTTATTAACAAGTGCTTACAAGCTCTGTTTTTACTCATTGAAACTTTCCAATTAGCACCAACAAAGCTCCCCCCCCCCCCCCCCGCCAGGAGGTTATGCACACAGTGTTACTATTGGTGTTAGATGTACTAGCCAATGAAAGGTTAGTACATCTCGTACTCCAGGGACACGGTGTTCATGAGATGCTGAGGGGCGGACCTTTGTAGGAACTATTTGGAAAGTTTCAGTGAGTAAAAACAGATCTTTTAAGCACTTGTTAAATTAAATGATTTTTAGATATGCAAACATTTAGCTACTTTATTTTAATATTCAAAGATAACTATTGTTATAAAAAGCCAAGGATTGGTGATTTTTGTTTTAAATGGTTTGTTGTAGGAAACCCATTAGGATACAAAAGCTGGTATTATGAGGATTTCTCTTTTTTCTACTTGTTAATCTCCAGAATCTGTTATTTTAGCATGTATTAACCACTTGGGGTACCTGATGTGATCTAATTCAACCTGGAAGGCCTTCCTATTTACAATAGGGAATGCTAGTAAGATTTTTGGGCATCCAACTAGTGGAGCCTTCTAGATAGAGGGTATTCTTCGAGGACCCTCCAAATCCCTTTAATACGCCCATAACAGAAGAGTGATGTTTAAAAGATTGATACACTTCTCTTGACTTAGCACTAGTGGCGGGACGATAGCCAAAAGCATGTACTGAAGATTTATTGATACATCAGTAGCCAACATAGCGTTCATAAATAGTGGAAATCACCACATTACACTATTTTAAATTTATTGTAGGTGTTAACTTTTCTTAAATTCTAATAAAAAAGCCACTATAACTCTAAGAACACTGAATAAGTCCCCTAGGCATAATTAACCAAAAGAAAAAAATAATTAAAAACAGATGTGCAAATATTTTCCTGGTACCATCCATGTCCCTCCTTTCTTTTTATAAGGTCTTGTAAAAAATACCACACACCCTCCCTCCACAAGGGAATGTATAAGATGGCGCGCCGTCCTCCTCACTGGTAAATATACAGTATATTGTGATATTCTGAGCTAACACTATGGAAACTGTGAGTTATTATAGGATGTGTTATATTATGTAAAGGAATAATGTCATCCGATGCGTCTGTCCTTTGTAAGACGAGAAGCATTTAAACATTTCCACAAATCCTGGGAAACTTGATATAACGATTTGGGACGTATTAATGTAATTTATAAAACGTATTATTTTCACTGATTGGGACATTTATAGCTAGTTAAAATACAGGACCTACCTATAATTGTACAGACTACATACACATTAAAGGGACATGGAACACAATTGGTTTTTCATGCATTTGAAAGAGCTGTTTTAATCATTGCAAAAGCAGTTTTTTACTTGAAAAATATCAAGTAAAATCTGTTTAAACTTCTCTGATCCTAAAAGAAAATGCATTAGTCGGTAAATCTCATTGGCTGGCAGAGGGCAATCCCCCAAGTGCAGTTAAACTGTAGTTTATGTAATACAAATACCAATAGAGAAGTAATCATATCAATAAAGAACAAGTATAGTCCATTTTGGACCAGAGGGGCTATGGCGATTTTTGTTGAAGGTTCTGGAGACAGTACCAGATATCATTGGCGAGGGCAAGAGAACCTATGAAGATTCTTGATTATGGGTCTGGATACAGAACCAGATGCCATTGGCAGGGCAAGAGAACCAAGGCGATTCTTGATTATGGGTCTGGAGACAGTACCAGATATCATTGGCGGGGCAAGAGAACCTATGGAGATTCTTGATTATGGGTCTGGGGACAGAACCATATATCATTGGAGGGGCAAGAGAACCAAGGCGATTCTTGATTATGGGTCTGGAGACAGTACCGGATATCATTGGTGGGGCAAAAGAACCTATGGAGAGTCTCGATTAGGTATCTGGAGACAGTAACAGATATCATTGGTGTGGGCAAAAGAACCCATGGAGATTCTTGATTAGGTGTTGAGACTGTACCAGATATCATGGACGTGGACAAGAGAACCTATGGAGATTCAAAACTAGGGGTCTGGAGACCGTGCCAGAATCATTAACGGGAGCAAGGAAACCTATGGAGATTCTTGACCATCCATCTGGAGACAGTACCAGATATGATTGGCGGGGACAAGACAACCTATGGAGATTCTGGATTAGGGGTATTGAGACCGTACCAGATATCACTGGCACTGGCAAGAAAAACGATGGAGATTCTTTATTAGGGCTCTGGAGACAGTACCAGATATCATTGGGAGGACAAAAGAACCTATGGAGATAGAGTAGGTCTAAATATATTAAATATAATGTGAAAGTAGGTATATACCGATATGTTATAATGATATGCAGCTCTACAAAATTATTTGGACTTGTGATTTTTCCCACTTGACTAGTAAACCATTAACATTTTACCAGCCTTGCCAATTAGGACTAAAACCTAGTACATCATTCCATATCAAATCAATATGTATATTAATAAAAAAGTACGGTTTATAATTTTTTTCACTGCTCAGTCTTCACATAAGCAATGAATTGGAATAGTTGATGCCTTTACTTTCATACGCAGAATACGTGTTGGCTATATACATTTATACAGAGGCGCCTATTCATCTAGTGATTTATACCAAGAGCACACACAATCTCTAAAGCTAGAAATCACATCATAAAAGGGAGCCATACATGAGAAGAGACCAATAACTCTGTGAACATAAAACGGATACTGTATATGTATAGTCTGCTTTAGTCCTGAGCAGTTGAAGGCTTCCTGGCAAATATAACTGCGTGAATCCATTACAAAACAGAGTCCTGTTTTCTCAGCTCTCTATACACACACCTATGCTCAGCCAAATGGGTTAATATCAGTCATACAGATTAGTACAACAATATAATACTTAAATTAATAAGATAGAATTGTTGAAAATGTGTTATTAAAACCAGTGTGGGAGCTAATGCTGGTGAGGCAGGTGCAAAGCACCAGGGTGCACAACAGAGCAGGGCCCATCTGGAGTAAAGTAGGACTCAGATAATTCTTCTGATAGAAACATGATCTGATCAGCTAACCATCAACATACATTTGTGGCTTATTTACTGAACCCTACAGGGTGTAGAAATACGTTGCAAGGGGATCCCAAAAATTGCGCTGGGGCCCTCTATTCACCAGCTCCACCACAGATGAAAATTAACTTTTTAATATTAAAGAACCCTGTAGGGCATTCCCATGTAAAAGCGTATATGTTTGTTTGTTAAGTATAAAATAAATAAAAGTTAAAAAATAATGTCTTAGCTTTTAAACTGTGTGTTTCGTCATCAAGCAGAGGAGAAAACACACATTTCAACTCCTACCTGTGTCTATTAGGGGAGTGGCCAGCTCTGCCTGTGGGCTGGACTAAGAATAAAGTCTGACCCGGCTAGGTTCTGCTTCAGACTGAGCATGCTCAGTTAAGGGGGCAGGGCCTATGCCTCGTGCTCCTATGGTACAGCTGCAGGCTTTTTGAAATTGAGCAGTTACCCCTGAGTAGGCATTGGGGTGGAGCTAATGATATCATGGGGCAGGGCCAGCTTCCAAGCTCCCGTGATAGACACAGGTAGCAGGAAAAAGGCAGCTCTGCTTAAGCGGATTTAAAAGAGCATTAAAATATTACTAAAGTATAAAGAACAAGAAATACATTCATGTGCACAGAACATACAGTTGTATGCAGGCCTCATGGCACACAAGTAGAGTGATATTAATACACATTGGCTGGCAGGGAAAAAACCCCAGGGCAATTATACATTCAAACCGGGTTATTGTGAGCTGGGACATTTATTCAAAAATACAGCACAAAATACAATAACTGCAAAATCATACAAAATAATTTAAATAAAAACAGCTTTCTTTGCAATTATAAATAATAAAGAAGTGACACTCCCACCTTAACAACTTGATTTCATCTTAAAGAGCATTAAAAACTGTGTATACATTGTACGAGCTGTTTTTATGTATATGAAATAATTGCTAAGATATTAAACATTGATTGTGTAGCTTATGTATGCAAATGTGAGGTTTACTATGCTAATTTGCAAATTAACGATTGGGATCTAACTGCATGATAACCATAAGGGGTATTGCTTCGCCATCAAAGACCAACAAACAGACTGTAATCCTATATAAATAATTCAAGTCATTCGAGTCACTCATTTGCATAGGTAAACAGACTGAATAATGCAAAATATAAAGCAAATGGCTAGTATAATCTAGACCTAGCTGTAAATAAAATTAAAAAAAACTTGAAATTAGGGTGACCAAGACCCGTTAAAGGGATCATCCTTCCCTATAACATTAGTAAAAGGCTAGTTAACAGACAGTAATAGTTAAAAACAATCAGGAATTAACGCAGAGAGGGGGCACGTATGAACATAAGGATTCTGGGAGATTACACAAATCAGCAGATGGATTCTGGGAGATTATGGATTGCAGTGGAATAAAGAACATTCACTGATGTGAAGAGAACCTTGTAATTAATACAGAATTTAATAGCAATCCAGTGAGTGTAATTAAGGAGGAGGTAACTCAAGGGAAACACTATTAAAGGTTCTCAATTATGTGTCTTACTACTTGTTACAATTTGGATAGCACCAGTGAATTTTTTTTTATTTATTCCCCTGGCAATTACTTACAAATCTACTTACTCTGTTATGATCTGGAGAACGCTAGGGAAATATTAGTAAGTTCTGCTTCAGCAAATAAATCAGATATCTCCTTACTATTTAAATGTCTGGCTGGCTCCAGTGAAACATTAATATTGCACGTTCTGCTTCAGCAAGAAATTAGAGATCTACTTAGCCTGTTACTATCTGGATAGCATGAGGGAAATACTATTATAAGAACTCCCTCAAAAACTAATTAGTCTTACAGGCTGGCCAGCTCCGGTACCACAGCAATGGTGGAGATAGATATTCAGAACAAGAATTGGAAAAAAAAATATTAGTAAAGGAAAAAAATTGGGATATGCAATGCATTTGTCGTGTTTTTATATGTAAAAAAGGATTAAGGAATATCGGGCCTATAGTTAACCGAAAATTAAAATATTTGTGAAATAATAATAATAGAATATGTGTAAACCATGGACATATAAAAATGTTTCAGAGAAAATCATTATTTTAGCACATTTTGCTTGTACATAGAAGCAATTAAAAAAAACAATTAAGTAGGTAATTTCTAAGGTGCACCCTTAAGTGAAAGTCTTCTATTAAAGAAATCTATTTTTATTACTAATTCTTAAAAATCATATAGATTTAAAATTGCAGATAAGTTTGATGGGGGGGTTCGCACTTTACATTTAATTAATTCTATATAGAATGGCCCTACATTTTCCAGCTATATCACTATTGTGAGTGAATACAGTTGTAATAATAGTGGGGCATACTATAATTAATCAACTATACACTATGAACTTCCATATCCAACTTATGTATAATTTTAAATCTATTCACATAAACCAGTTGCTCAATATGAGTTTTAAACGCATATTTAAGTTTTATGGATTATGAATGCATCTGATAGAGGAGAATCAGTAGTGTGTGAAAACATGTTTTTTTGCATGAAAAAATACCAAAATAAACTTTAATAAAATTACCCTGACATTTGCATTTGTTTCAGTTTTCTGGCAGTTGATTTCGAGAAGGCTAGCTCCTTGAAAATGCAAGATAAATTAGTTTAAAACTCATAATACATTTTGGCCAATCACAGACAGCTATAACATTGTTGCAATGTCTGGGAAATCAGAGTCTGCAAAACATCATGGGATGTGTACTCTTTTTTTTTTTTCGTTTTTTTTTTTTTTTTTTTTTTTTACCAACCACAAGGAAGGAAGAGCTCAGACATTGATGCTATGGATTTCTGTATTGTTCTGCTGTTGGCTTGAAGTTAAGTATAGGTTTAAAAACATACTTGAATGCAGTGTTTCTATTGGTTAGTACCAGTTGCTTATGTACGTGTACAGAAAGACTTACTGTAATGTGTGTTTCTGATATAAGCAGTATCTTTAAGGATTATTAATAAAAATTGATTTTTTAATACTAGACATTAGTTCAAGAGTGTACCTTAGAATTTACATACTTTATTTTTTCTTTTCAATAGTTATCGAATTACTAATGGTAGCACTGACATCACCAGATGACTGTCGAACTAGCCAATTATTAGTACATATAAACTGCCATGGTCATGATATTTCCTTATTAAGGTATGAAGGGGCAGTTAGGGCCAAGTATAGCCTGCATGTATACTAACAAGCTACTTTCCTTTTGAGCATGTGCAGAGAAAGAGTGAGACCATTGCTATAAGATGGAAAGTTGACAAATGTATCTGAAATTTAAAGGCCAAACAGTTTAGGATCCCGACATTTTTTTTAGGAATCTGGTTATGGATTACATATAATAATATAGGCATAATGCCTAAAAAGTTAGGAGCCAGCAATAACATTTTAGGAGGCATGGCTCCTGGGTTTTGTCAAGCCCGGCTATAAAATGATCTGAAGTGACTAATGAATCTCAGAAATTGCCTCTCTCATACTTCTACACATCTTACACTCCAAGATGACAATAAAATTAGCAGAACGCAACAAAACACACCCCTTAGACATCAGGCCACCAGTAAGTGGGGAAGACACAAATATGAAATCCTCCAGGCACAGTGTCTGCTAAAATTAAGATTTTACCTACAAATCCTATCCTCATGATATATGCAGCTGTTTATGTTGTTAGTTTGTTCAAAGGCAGGGTGCAATTTAAAATACATTATTATCTACTACATAATTGTAAGTTTACAGTATGAATAAGGGACATCATATTATCCCATTAATTGAACCCTAATATTATCAAGGACCTATATTTATTTATAATGTGCCAGTATTTATGCAGCATTAAGAAGAACATACAATAAAATACAGTTAGAAAATGTTTGTATAGGAGAATAGAGGTCCCTGTTCCGGAGAGCTTACATTCTAAATGGAGAGGATACAAAATGAGGGCGGAAATAATATTAAGACTCACATTCTTATTTAGAAAGTAAAGAGATATCTAATGTATCAGCATTAGCAATGTAATCATATTAGATTGTAATATAATATTTTCAATATGTCCAGATGTTTTCACTTAATCTGAAGGGCTCAATTTGTGCCGGGCACCAGGTTTAGCAAGAGATCGTCATTTCGAGTAATTAGCATTGTCTCGGCTACACAGAATCCATTTTCTATGCTTTATAATGGGGACTGTAAGATCAGAACTCGGAGATAACCAGTGATTTATTGCTGTAAAATAACATTAGCAATAAAGGCAGATATGGTTTGTAGTTATTCTGTGCATATCCAGAAATAAAAATACATCTAAATTTGGTATCACCGGAAGATAACATGGAAGCCCTTCTTTTGGACATAACCTACAACTAAAGTTGCTAGTTGGATGCCAGTGGTCTCTCTTGTTAAAGGGGATGGTTCCTTAAAATCAGGAGAAAAATTTAGCTGAATGGCAGTGATATTTGGCCTATCCTAACCCTTATCTGTATTCTTGTCCTCTCATGTTACCATCTATGTTTGCCATTTTTTAATCTTTGGGAAAAAGCACTTTCTGCATAAGATTTTAAGCTCAGTCTTTTGCCATTGCTTAAAAGGTATATGCAAGTGAGCTGGATTATGAATGCATCTGATGGAGGAAAATGAGTAGTGTATGAAAACATGTGTTATATAAAAAAGTTCAGTTTACTTACAAAATTATGGGCACAAAAGTCAAATCCAGTTGTTCACACCCACAGGACACTTACATAAGCCTTGTGCACACAGGAAATACAGAAGGGAACATATTTTGACCGTTCTGGTAAAGAGCACAGGAAGTAACTGTTGCAGTTCTCGTACTGAGCATGCTAGAAGCCACTGGGGTGAAGAATAATACAATTTATAAGCCTGATTCTGAATTTGAATGTTATGCTAATTCAGGTGGGATTTTCTAGGGGTGTACACAATCACTTGCAAATTCCAAAAAACATAGGAAATTTTGCTAACTTCAAGGTAAGCTAATTAATGTTTATTTTGGGATATTTTCATGCAATACTTCTTTTCATACACTACTAATTCTCCTCTATCAGATGCATTCATAATCCAGCTCACTTACATATCCCTTTAATATTGTATTTTGTTATATACTTAACCCCTATGTTGCACTATGAAATATGTTGGTAGATTACAAATAAAGGATAACAATAATATTAATACACATTATAGTAGAGTCAACTCTACTGGTTGTCCATCAAAAACGTGCATTTGTTTTCTAATACACTAGTCTACCAACTGGAATCGTTTTTCTTCCAACAGCGGCTGAAACAGTCAATTAACCCATAAACCAATTAGGAGTCTATTCATTTCAAGGCAGTAAAAGAAACCATTATTTGTCACCCAACAAATAGCTATTTACATCAACAGAGAAAATACAGTATGTGGTCAAAACTAAATTACAACAAACAATTATCTTCTTTTAGCATAAATATCCTAGGAGAACAAAGACTGGGGAGACGATAAGAACTGGGGAATTTAAAATCCGGCTTTAAAATCTTAATTGCAAACTAAAAGTTCTTCTTATGGAAGATCCCTCTTTGGACACTTTAAATGTGTATATATATATATATATATATATATATATATATATATATATATATATATATATATATATATATATATATATATTTGCCACGGCCCAAAGTATATTTTACTGTATTTATTGCATTTGCTTCTGTATATTACATATATCCATCACTTTTTCTATAAAACACTCATTTATTACAGAATATTGCATGGACCGTGTGTTAAGGCCTTTCTAATATATTAATTCAAGCCAATTACAGTGCTTGAGTGTCTCGTTAATTATAATTAGAGTGGATTCACAGTGGAATCTTTGCAGTTTTTAAGATCTTTTAATGAACAAATTGTTGAGCAGCTCTCAAGTCCGGCATCTTTCATATTTTTTTTTTTTTCAAGGAGCTATGCAGTTCCACAAACTCATGAATATTGATATATTTGTTTAATATTCCTTTTTGTCTAATAACACGCATTGAAATCTGCGCAGTGTCTTACAAATTGATAGGACGGAGGAATAACAGATTAAAACCGTCGACGCCGCCACTGCATAATATTTCTGTTTTTAATACATTGGGGAATATTCATCACACTTAATGCACCAACACAAAAACAATCTTGTTAATAAAAATACAAGCCATTAAAATATTAGTCAACACCAGAAAATAGGTTTGGACATAACAAATGAAGATTTCTTTAATTATTCTATTTCTGCTAAATTATTCGCCACGTCCTGATACATCTACAGGTTTTGGAAGGAAAAATATGAATAAACTTTGGTTTTGTTTTGTCTCAAGGTAATGGGTTTGACAATCAGTCAACAAAGGCCAAGGTACATGATTGCAGCAGGTTTGTAGTAGACGACATTGAGATGCAAATAACGCTTTTAGAGTATGCGTTGATTGGGCTTGTTTCCGTATGTGTGGCTAATAACACCAATTATTTTATTAGAGGCACCACGTCTGCAAATTGGATTTATGGTTTGTAAGTGCTTGACCACTCACGGTAAATTTGAATATAAAACAAATCCGTCTGTTCTCGTTTACAGTAAACAAATTAAGTATTTCCTGGTTTATCGTTTATTTTTTTTGTTTCTGGATGTAAACACTTTCAGTCTGCAAAATAGTAAATTGCTTAATGGGAATATTCAATCCAAAAAATCATTCAGTAGCATTTCATGGCTAAGCCAAGACATCATTGATCAGTAGTACCTGGAATGATTGTATTATTTACATTTTCTGTATATGTATTGCAAAAAGTGCTTTTGGGAAGAGAATTTCAAACAGATCCCATCACATCTTGAGATGAAGGTACACATTTCCAAAGTATTGTACTATTAAAAAACTATTTTGAAACAGACTTTTGTAACTGAATGCCATTAAAAACACAATTTAATAAACTAAAACTAAATTAAATTTACTATACTATTCTATGAACCAGCGTCCCTGATCCTCAACCATGACTCTGCATCTGCTCTGTTATCTATTACTTAGAAGGTAGTTGCCGGTGCATTGGTCTTAAAAGTTTGGAAAAGAAGGGCTGTGTCCCAGTCTTCCAGTTGATTGCTTGAGCCATTATGAGCATGTGTTGCCATACGAGAAACCTGATGTCTAAATAAATCCTGTAGAGCAACACTTAGAATTAACCTCACATTTATTTCATGAAAATATATATATGTAAAATGTAAATGGTGTCGCTCAGTTGTGTCCAATTCTCTGTGACCTCATGGACAACACACCATGCTGATCCACTTGGTTTTCCAGGCAGAGATACTGGAGTGGGTTGCCAATTCTTTCTCCAGTGGGCCACAGGATACAGCTCCTGGTATTCCCAGGTAGTCTCCCATCCTAGTACTGACCAGTGTGACCTCTTAGTTTCCTGGCTGGATTCAAACCCAGGATACAGATTTATGTGTATATATATATATATATATATATATATATATATATATATATATATATATATATATATATATATATATATATATATATATATATATAATGTGTGTGTGGGTGTGTGTGTGTATATATATATATATATATATATATATATATATATATATATATATATAGACACACACACCCACATATATATATCACATACATTTATATATATATATATATATATATAATGTGTGTGATATATATATGTGGGTGTGTGTGTCATATATATATATATATATATATATATATATATATATACACACACACACTCCAGACGTGGACCCCTTGCTCACTGTGCCTTAGGGAGTTCAGCTGCACCTCACTGACGAGGCCCATAAAGGCCGAAACGCGTCTGAGGTTAGCTGTTTCTCCTGTTCAGGGTAGAATTGCCTGGTATTTCGGGGCTGGGTCACTCTTCTGAGTGGAACCAGACTGATATTATCAGAGTGGCTTATCATGGCCATAGAACTAATCTATTAAGGTTGATTCATTCTCTGATGAGCGCCTCTGACTTAGTGTTTTTGTGTGTGTAATTATATATATATATATATATATATATATATATATATATTACACACACAAAAACACATACATATGCATACCCACACCATTATTCTACCTTTCATAAGCCACATTTTCTTATTTAAGCAGAAGAATAAATGTGCCTCTGTTCATATATAATAGAGAACAGACATGTATTAAAGAAATATGAATTTCAAATACCCTCACAACCTTTTTATTCTTTAATCAATGACCGGAATACCATACCTACTGCTTTTGTTAAAACCTAGTTCAAGGCTCAGCCCTTGCTGAAGAACTTCTAGAGCTGCAATGATTAATAACAAAGTATAAAGGCATTTCAATGGCAAAGCCCAGTGGTGGCCATTTTAATAGTCCCTCGTAAAAGGTAATTACACAATACTTCTCTTATGGGAAGACCATGTATGTGATCAAAAAGGAAAAAAGGCAGAGAAAGCTTGAATAGAACGTATGACCTGACATATAGAAAAATGAAATACGTTCTTTTAATTATTGACTTGTTAAAAACGCCAAAACCCATTCAAGCAATTTAAAAGATTAAATAAATGTGAATATAGGGCTTCATGTGGATGTTTTGATCTTTTATAAAAATTAAATTTACATAATTTTGAATATAACCTAAATTCACAGATTTTTTTTTGTGTGTGGTGTTTTTGTTAAAACTGCGTAATATGTGATACTCTAATAAAAAGGAATAAAAGGTATAAAGTGCAAATTTTGCTAAGCAACACAGGGAATGTGAGGTGCCTCAATACAATGGCAATTTTTGTTATAGAACAAGAGTCATCGCAGACTCATCTTTAGTGAATTGTGACCACTAATGCAATCAGATAAAATGGGTAAAAAAGTCACACATTTATTACTTTACAGAAACAGTTGTTGATACCTGGACTTCATTTTATAGCAGCATTGTGGTCATGTTTTTCTATATCGGTCTTTGAATAAAGCGCTATGTTGAAAAAATTATGAAAGAACAACATGTTTTTATAAAGAAAAAATTAAATAAATGCAACTTTTATATTTTTTTACTTATTCTTGACTGGGATTCCATTTTCTTTACGGTGAAGATTCTTGCAGATTCAATGCAGGGAGGTGTGTCCTACACTGATGAGCTTAAAGGGATTGTCACCCCACAAACCAGTTTTTTATGTTGTTCTTAAAGAGCGTGAAAAAAATAAAAATTAAAAAAAATTTAAAAAAATTTGATATATGTTGTGTTATCCAATTTTTTGTAAAGTGAATCAGGCCTGGAAAATTCCATGTTGCTGTTGCATTTATATTTAATTATATTTAGCTAATTAGTGTCTGTCTCTGTAGTGGGCAATATAAAGACCCCCAATATTATCTGTCAGTTAGACCTTTCACTCACCCCTATCAAGTACTCTGAGCCGTACACTATCATACTGAGCCGCACATTAACATACAAGAGACGCAAAATCAGTGCTAAATATTTCAGAAATGATTTACAGTAGAGAAAAAAAAGCTAAGATGTCAGCTTCCACTGAAGCATAATTACATAAAAAAGGGCAACAAATTGAAGGCTAATGTTATTTACAATCTAAAATTGTAGTTAATCAAAATACATTTTTATATGGATTACCAAATTGATCCATTAAGAAGAAGTAGCAGCAACAAAAATACTAAAATAAATCAAACTTTTATGGGATATCCTTAAGACTGGACCAAAAAAGACTTTATAAACCTAAAATAATGTCCACATATTGTTGGTTTCTAGTGGTACTAGAGTCTATGCTTCTAAATGTGATTATTCATTTGTTAACCATCCTATAAACTGAACAACAATCTGAAGATGCAAGAGAGAGGGGGCAGTGTAGTTAATATATCGAAAATGGGGTCAATGGAAATCCCTATTAATGGTTAATATAATTCTTATTAATGGTTATCCAAGCGCTCATACCCTATAGCGTTCTTCTTATGCTGCAATATTTTACTTCTGTATAAAATCCACGTATTATGAGCCAGCAGTGACTTCCCTCACCTGCCTCCCATGTCTTGATTGCAAGTGCTGTAATTTACGGATATTGAACATTAATATGCACAGTATGCATGGCCGATAAGGAACTGCTGCACACGGATTAAAATAACGGTGCTAAAAAGTGACAACCCCTCGATTTAGTTTTAGTTCTGTTACTGACATTGTAGTCTCTTATTGTTCTTTAATTCTAGCATTTTAGTGTGTTTGTGTTGCTCAGTCATGTCCGACTCTCCGTGACCTAATGGACCGCAACAAACCATGCTGATCCACTTGGTATTCATGGCAGAGATACTGGAGCGGGTTGCCAGTTCCTTCTCCAGTGGACCACAGCATACAGCTCCTGGCTTTCCTAGGTGGTCTCCCATCCAAGTACTGACCAGGTCAAACCCTGCTTGGATCCAGGGTGGTGTGACCTTTTGGTTACTTGAATGGAATTGGACACCGGTTGCAGATGTGAAGGCACCGAATCCTAACCACTGGACCACCGGGAACCCAGCAGTACCAGGAGTATACAACAGACAAAAGAAGCTCCACAAATGCAACACGAACCACAACCAAGTGGGTAAAAGTTAGATTTTATTGGCAATATATTCAAATAGTACAACAATAATTGAAAAGAGATCCATATCGATAAAATCTAACTTTCACCCACTGGATTGTGGTTCATGTTGCATTTGTGGAGCTTCATTTGTCTGTTGTATACTCATGGTACTAAACTGCTGGGTTCCCTGGTGGTCCAGTGGTTAGGATTCTGTGCCTTCACATCTGCAACCTGTGTCCAATTCCATTTAAGTAATCAAAAGGTTACACCACTCTGGATCCAAGCAGGGTTTGGCCTGGTCAGTACTTGGATGGGAGTACTGTGGCCCCTGGAGAAGGCAACCCACGCCAGTATCTCTGCCAGCATGAGGTCACGGAGAGTCGGACACGATTGGACGCAAAGACACACAATACTTTCTACTAGTTGAAAGTAACTTTCTCAAGATCCAGCATACATATACACATACTTAAAATCACTGTCATATATTTTATACATTTAAATAATTACTATCAGTATGTGATTTTTTATTATTAGTCTTTATTTATAAAAGCGCTAATTACAAAGCAGAATAGAGTACAGTATGTACAGTTAGCACATTACAAAGGTAAGGAAAGGTAAGTAGAAGTACATGTACAAATAAAGTGCAATACAAACATGAAACAAATGGGTCCACAGACAGCTTGGTGCAAAAGGAGTAAGTCCCAATTCAGAAGAGTTTATAATCTACATGGAAGGTTAGGATACGATATGGGCGGGTGATAAATACAAGATGGCTTTGAGTAAGCCAAGAGGCTAATGTAAGTGGAGATGTCTGTTTGTTACACTGTATATTATATGTAATATTGTGCTGTAGAGTATATTAATGCTGAAAGTGAAGAGCTTCTTTAAACAGATGGGTTTTAGTGATTTATTTGAAGGTTTTGAGGCAGGTCTGGTGGAGCGAGGCAAGGAGTTCCATAGAGATGGGGCAGCTCAAGAAAAATCCCAAAGGCCGGAATGAGAAGAGATGATAAGAGAGGAAGAAAGAAGACGGTCATTAGCAGAGGGCAGTTGGGGGAGTATTTTGAGACGAGAGCAGAGATATAAGAGGGTGCACTGTTATTAAGAGCTTTAATTGTTAGGGTCATGATTTTAAATGTTATTCTGGAGGCTACGGGAAGCCAGTGGAGGGTATGACAGAGAGGAGTATTGAGTACGGTAGATGAGTCTAGAGGAAGCCTTTTATTATGGATTGAAGTAAAGACAGATAAGTGATGGGTGGCCAGCAAGGAGTGAGTTGCAGTAGTCACGATGAAATATGATGAGAGAATGGATTTGAATTTTAGTTATGTTTTTGTGTAAGATAATGATGTATTATAGGTGAAAATGACATGATGTGGTTATTGATTGTTTGTGAGGAATAAAAGAGAGGATCGGGTCCAGTAGAAACCAAATACAATAAGAGGTGGGAGTGATGAGGACATTGGCAACAGTGAGATATATTTGAGAAGTGGGAGATGGTGGGAAGATTAGGAGCTTGATCTTTGACATATTGAGTTTGCGTTGAGGATATGCCCGAGAGGCACTTGGCAACTGAAGAGAGGGGGATATATCTGGTACCGAGAGGTAGATTTAAATCATCTGAAATCCTGAAGATTTTATTAGGGTACCAAGGGATGATGCATAGATGACGAGGAGGGGGCATTAAATTACATTTTTAAAAACTGATGTATATACTGAAATCCACTCTTGCTCTCGAAAATGTAATCTGGGAGATACTTTCTGCCAGAGAAAAGCCTGAATAGCCCATCTTAATTTTATCTGCAGATGTGAATTCTGAGGAACAGGTGCTCTGCTTCAACCTTATAAACCATAGATAATTGACTTTCAGTATTTCTTTAACCTTGGATATAAAAAATAATTTCAACTGTTGAAAGGGCATGCTGCAAAATGAATGTGTTTGTTCTAATTGACTTCTGCATTAAAATGGAATTATACTGTATCTGTGGTTAAAGCGGCTGCTGTGCTCAACTGGAGAAAAGATTAAATCTTTAAAGCATGGGGCCAAGGTATGTGGGAAGATTAAAGCATTAAAGCATTGCTGGATTCATAAAACTTTCCTTAAGTCTCTGGTAAACATTAGAATCACTAGGAGTTATATGTGACTAAAGAAAATAATATGTTTATGAAGAAAGTATCAACATTAGCAGCTATATAGCCATGAGCATATTTTTTTCAGATAACATCTTTATTTTAGCAGGCTATATTTCTTCCTAATTGTATCTTCCACTAGATCTAATGGCTTGGAGCCTAAGGTGGTGTATTCTGATACTTTTTATTATGTATTCAGAATTTAAAGAAAAAAAAAAAAACAGTAGTGAATTAATAAATCATGCAAAAATATGTGTAGGGTGCCATGTTTCACATCTGTGACGTAATGTCATATCCATAGGGCAGAGCCAAACACTGCCAGTGTCTCATGCTGCTACACGCAGGCAGTGTGTCTTTATGCAGCAGCATTATACTGATAGTAAGAAGCCCTTGCCCTGTGTGTTTGACCTTAAGATGTGAAACATGTCACCCTGTATGAGAGAGAACCAGGAGAAAAAAAGAGGATATTTTCAAAAAGGTAAGAATCAGTTAATTTGGGGGCTTCTTAGAAGAAAGTGACAATTTTATATGACAATTACATTGATGAGGATAAAATGAATTCAAATAAATTCAATCACATAGGTAAAACATTTATATAAACCCATTTTTTTGCCTAAAAAGTCCCCTTAAATAAAGTCGCCCTTTAACACAGACATGAAAGTCATTTTTACTTTTCCACATTTCTTGCCTCATTGAACTTGTCAAAGTGTTTTCCTATGTTTTCAGAAGTGTGCTCTTAAATTGTGAGCACTTTAAAAATGGATGACCTCCAAAGGTCTCTGTACTTCCAATCTTACAGATTTCCATTATCATATCAGGGTTTGGTTCCAAATTAGGTTTGGGAACCATGACAAAAACAGAAGTACTTTCATTTCATATATATATATATATATATATATATATATATATATATATATATATTTAATTTATTTTTTTCAGATTAATGCTTTAAAATGATATGCTTTTAAAACCATTGTCACTAAACCAAAAACAATAGTGCTTTTTGGTAAAAAAATATGACTAGAGATCTTACGTTTTCGTAAATATGATTTAATTTATGCAGCATTAATAATTCACCTCAGATAAATTAGTAAGTCAAGTAGGAGGGCTTGGGACATTTCCTGTTATCTGCTAGTCACGCTAAAGCAGACTTTGTTGGCTTTGCTCTTAGGCTTTTTAGTTTATGGTTATGATTAGGGTTTATGGTTAGGATTTAGGGTTAGGTTTTTAGTTACGGTTTAGAGGTTAAACTTAGGGGATAGGTTAGTGGCAGATAAAAGGTTCAACATAGTAAAAGAGTGGAGCAAGCAGTGGTGACCCTTTATGAGGACAGATAATAGGAAAGATCCGAGCCTTGAATAGTAATATCTGTAAAAAATAACGACTGTCAAAGTCAATTATCTAGCACAAAGTTAAGCAATTGAGTACTAACTGTAAATATCCTTATTTACATTTAAAGTTTCCATGTCCTATTATGATTAGGCCCTTCGCTGCTGTTGCTCCCCTCTCCTTCCATGGGGCCTTCTCTTCCTCTCACTGTACAGACACATAGGGCCTAATTCAATTGCGATTTGGCCAATTGAATAGGGCTCTAAATAAGCACATAGCATATTTTTTTTAAATAAGTTTTTAGTTAATGAAAACCTTGCTTTTGGATAGATGCTTACTAACTAAAAACTTCTTTAAAAAAATATGTTATGTGCTTATTTAGAGCCCTATTCAATTGGCCAAATCGCAATTGAATGAGGGCCAGAACCCGCTCTCCTTCCTCGCTGTCACCTACTTTTATAGTGCCGGAAGAATCCACTCAAACCATTATGTTTTAACTTGCAGACGCCCATCTTTCCCCTTAGAATAAAAAAATAAAATTAAAAAAAAATTAAAAATAATATATAAATTTATATATATATATATATATATATATATATATATATATATTTTTTTTTTTCTTTCTTTCTTTTTTTTTTCTTTTTCTTTTCTTTTTTTTTATATACACCCACATATATGTATCATAATTTTCTAACAATTTTCCAATTCCTCGCAATTTTCCCAAATCTCTATAAATTAACCGCCGGGCTCCACATCTTTTTTTTTTTATCAGAATAAAACAGCTGCAGTTTTATTTTTCTTAGAAGTGTAGACAAAGAGCCTTTAACATGTCTCTGCTTCTCCCAGGTACCGCAGTCTTGCTCGGCCGCTATAAACGACAGCTTCAGTTAAAAATAGTAAACTAAATGTATAGAACCAACGTAATATTTAATCCCTGCAGTATTACTCAACAGAAATGAGTACTATCCAATCGCACACACCTGAAATGAATCACATTTTTCTGGTTTAATGCTGTATTTATTCCTGGGCCCCGAAGGAGATTTTATATGGCGTATAAAATGCCCTATTCAAGCAGTTTGTGAAGTATGTTAAAGGGACATGGATTTTACTAGGAATATAATATTCCTTGTGTATCTATTAACTTATATTTTATTAAAAAAAGTCTTAAAAGGGATATGTAATTTTGCTGGATTATGAATGCATCTGATATAGGAGAATTAGTAGTGTAGGCAAAAAAATGTGCATGAAAAAATCCCCCAAAAAACATTTAAACACTTTCATTGAAGTCAGCAAAATATCTTGTAATTTGAACATTAGGGTTAACACCCTCCAAACCCAGGCTAAATTAGCATCACATTTAAAAGTTATTTGTTTTGGCCAATCAGGTTGAACTTTTGAATTAACTCTGGGTTCCTGTTTGTGGTGCAAAGCAGCCTGGGATATGTAGTGTATCACCGATAAGTTATATGTATTTCTGCTGACATACAGATAGAAAGCTGAAAGGATATTGGCTGAGCAAGCAACAGCAGGTAAATAGTGGGTTAATATTGCTCCCCTGATGCTGCATGCTGATTGGGTGGGGATCAGATGACTGCGCCCTGGAGATGTCAACATAATCATTAGAGGGATTTTTAGATATTAATAACAATAAAATGTTTTATGAGATGTGCTGCATACACATAGAGTACATAAATCTATTAATCCATAAAACTTTCATATACCTTTAAAAACTGTTTTTTTTCTGCCTAAAGTCTGACCTCATGCAACAAAGAAAAAACATATTTTTATGTTCCTTTAACTAACAAGTGCAATAATATATAAGCACTACCAGCCGCACAAATACATCATGCGCTTTCCATTGCTCATTATTTATATTCCCATTTCTGAGGGAGTAATATGTTAGCAGTTGTTGGCGCTTTCATATCATCAGGTGATGGCGGCTTTATGCGCGGCCATGGTGATAATACGATAAGATGGGAGATGACAAGGTTTAGCGTTTAATAGGCAATGTTAGAAAGTCAAATAAAGGAAACACAGCTTTAGAACTTGCCCAGTAAGAGACCCGAGTGATTTATAACATCACACTGCTCAGAAATCCATTATAATCCCCAAGGGCTAGAGATGCTAATATAGAACAGGATACGGCATCGCACTAAGATCACCACCTTTTGCTCCTTTGTTTTGAAACTATGTCTATACTTTATAAAGACATTTCCTTTATCACTGCTGGTTAAGAGGAGGTCACATAAGTCTCCTGTTCAATTGCCCTTCAACTTGAATGGATGCAAAATAAAACAAAACACTTCTAATTTCTAGATTTAAGAGCCTCATATGATCTCTAGGACTCATATTTTCAGAGAAGTCTATCACCTATGACAGAAAAAGGACCACTCCGCAATGAAAAATATATACATGCTTGAAAACTTTGAGCATAATTAATCAGGAACAAGGAAATACAACTAGTTTTTAATTAGAAAAAAATACAAATTGGATGCTTCTGGGGCCCTGGAGGGATCCATGACACATTGGTAGAAGTTGTGTATGTGAGAGGGGAGTTTACAGTTATGGAGAGCTGTGGTTGCATTGAATGATGCAAGGTGTCCAGTGAAAGGGAAGGGATACAATGACAATTTAATCTTGTCCAGTGATCAAACAAAGGCTCTGGACGTCTGCCTGTTCCCACCCTTCCCTCCACTGATAACTACAGATGCAAACCATCTGTCAGAAAGTAATGTAACAATCACAAAATGGATACCTGTACTACTAAACAGAAGCGTTAATAAAAACAGATACAATTCCTCCTCATCTCTCCCTTTTTCCTCCTCCCTCTTCGTATGTGTCAGTCGTGCTTGACTCTCCGTGACCCTATGGATTACAGCACCCTAGGCGGATCTTGTGTCTGGTTGTGCTCATCCATATGGTGTTCTTGGCGTGGGTTACCAGTTACTTCTCCAGTGGAGTGTAATTTGTCTGACCTCTCTGCTATGACCTGCCCGACTTGAGTGACCGTGCGTGGTATAGCTCCCTGCTTCACTGAAGTACACAAGCCCGTTCACCATGACAAGGCAGCGGCCCACAAGGGATGTGATGACAACAAAGACAAGATGAATTCTTCTATACATAAAAAAAAAATACACAATAAATAATTTTCTCTATTTTTTATGTCCATGACTTACATAGCTACTAATGTTGTTAGTTTATCACATACTTCAGAAACAAGTGCAGTTTCCCTTGAACTATGGCGGTTCTTTTTGCATCCACCATCATGAAATCCCTCCTAACCAATTATATTCAACTATCCCCTTCTGGATCACTACCTTGTCATGGTGAAGTGTACCTCAATGAAGCTGTGAGCTATACCATGTAGGGTCACCCAAGATGGGCAGGTCATACCAGAGAGCTCAGACAAATTGTGGTGCACTGGAGAAGGAACTGGCAACCCACTCCAGTATCTTTGCCATGAAAACCATAAGCACAACCAGAAACACAGACAGATGTGCCTGCGTCCATATGGTCACTAAGAGTCGGACAGGATTACAGCATTTTTATCAATCCCCTCCGCTCATCTCTAGGAGGCTGCCATTTTGGATTCCCTCCTTCCTCACGTCCCTTCTAA